>LJJS01001866.1:1499-36515 GCA_001447215.1 Diaporthe aspalathi
AGTGTCTCACCACCTGATCTGTCTCACCACCTGATGAACCACGTTATAGATAAAGGTTTTGTATTATTTTTTTCAAGTTTTTAAATAGCTTAAATAACTAAAAGTATTTTGCCCTTTTAAAATATAGAATATATGCTATTATTGTTAATTTTTAATATATTAAATGTTTAAATAAGGTAGTTGGTGCGAAACTAATGCGAAAATTAAAAACACAACTAGCACTAAAAAAATATAGTTTTACCAAAACCTTAATAATTGCCAGCCCTCCTGCACCCCCCCCTAACGCCTTTAAATTAACCAAATCAATTAAAAATAAGCAATTTAGACCAGTTAGCACCAATTGGTGCTAGCTTTTATTAATTATTTGGCTTTGGGGGGGGGGGGGTGCTGGGGTTGGCTGAAGTTAGGTAAAGTTGAAAAAATCGGCCACTTCCTGATACCGGCCACTTCCTGGTAAACCACGTTACCGGAGAGCGGTTCCAATTTGTGCTTGCTATGTGTGACTATTTAAGGCGAACACCGAGCACCGAACAGAGATTGCGCCTCGTTGGACAAGAAAGGGACGCTGAAATGAACCGCTCTCAAGCAGCCTTTTGCTGCCGAGTTAAAATGAGTGCGGTATGTACTTCTAAGCAGCCAGTATGGGCTGGCTGCCTTCACCGTGATATTCACTTATGGAGGCCACATTTCGTGTCTCACGTTTGGTAGGTACAGTGAAACTGTCAAACAGATATATTAGGTAACAATTCGCAGCGTTCTGCCCTACCTGATTGGAACTTCAGTCTCTGGAATGTTCTTCCCATGGACCAGCAGCATGTCTGGATCTATCGCGCTCTCCAACACATCCAGGCGCAGAACCATCTTTTCATGAGGGAACAGCGTAACATAATTATCTGACCATTTCACAGGAGCGACATGGGCCCACTTGAAGCTCCCTGGTGTTGACTTTTTGTTCTGGTGGACCAGGTTCAGCCTGATGAAAACTGCTGGGAAGGGCGAGCGGTTTTCAAGGGCAACAGTCACAATTTTCCTGTTGCCTTTGTCCATTATGGCTGAGACGGATATGTTTGCGGTCTGAAGTCGATTCAGTGATGTGTAGTCGGCATATTTCTTGACCGGTGTGTGGTACCTATTGTGAAGAAGATCAGTGGAAGTTAAGGGGGCAGCCGCATCATTGCCAGATCAGCCCAGGTCTCTAGAATTGCGTGTATAGTAACGGGCCAAGGTCAGACCGCTATGTAAAACAGTTCCTTGGTTACTGCAAGCCTCAAAGAACACAGCCTTTTGGAATCCTCATGACGATACATGAGGAATTGTAAGTCAATGCAGATGCACTCACCATTCTGATTTGCGCCAGTGCAATTTGTCGGACTTTTTTGACAACCAATAGACATTTCGACTCAAGACATTGTCTTGGTTACCATCTTTTAGCACCAGACGAAGGAGCACGGTGTCCTTGATCTTCTTCAACTCCTTGATCTTGAGGAGCGTGCTGCTTGAATTGGGTTTCGTGACCAGCGGAACCGTCTTATTCAAAAG
Organism: Diaporthe aspalathi; assembly: GCA_001447215.1. Lineage (NCBI taxonomy): Eukaryota > Fungi > Ascomycota > Sordariomycetes > Diaporthales > Diaporthaceae > Diaporthe > Diaporthe aspalathi. The sequence goes on from LJJS01001866.1 coordinate 3,039, forward strand.
GTGCACACCCTTCAAGTCGATGATTTCTAGTGCAAGCGTCCTGGATCCCTGCCTGTCAAGAGAACGGTTGATGATAGAAACACTTCTATGCTTATAATCGTATGCGGCATGCTCCACGCGGCTTCCCGTCTTCGCCCCAAAGTATGATCCGGCCGGGTGCAGATAATAGTCGAATAAGTTCCAATGCAAATTTGGCCAGGCGCTGTTGAGAAGCCAATAGATCACGCCCGTGGCAGGTCTTTCTGCGGACCAGCTCGAGGCGTAAGCCTCGAACTGAGCTCTCGTTGCTTCGTAATCCATCATCTGAGCGCTCAAGAGATACTCTGACAGCCCTCCTGGCGCGCCATATCTGTGCCGGAGTGCCTTGTTGTAGGTCTTTCTCGAAGAGAACGTCTCTCCAGGCGACATGTGGTATAAAGTCTTTTCAGGTCGCTGCCAGAGGTCATTGATCTCGGACATGTCAAGGAAATTGGACAAACTGGGAAGTTCCGGCGTACCAACTCCTGCACCTAATTCCGAGCCAAAACCAAATGCTGCCCCGAGACGATTATCGTATCAGTAGTTAGGCGGGACCCAGCTGTATGGTCCGTCCATCTTGAGACCCGAGGAGCTAAGGCTCTTTGGATGTCCCCGGCCGGATGCAGACGCGACCACAGGAGTATCCCAGTGAGATTGTCGCAACGCGTCCAAGTAGATTGACGTGGCTTTTTCGTCGGGCCACAAGTCACTTCCGATGAGAAATCCAAGGACACTGGGGTGAGTCTGCAACATGGCTGCCTCGTGTCTCATGCTCGCGTTCGCAGTGATGTAGTCCCTTGAACCCCAGCGAGAATTTTCCAGTCCATCTTCCTCGGAATAGCTCCATGCCTCCCACTTGTCACAGCACTCCCATCCAGGGAGGACCATTATTCCAAGACGGTCGCATATCTCGTAGAGCTCGGGCTGCTCCATCTTGCCTTCAAGGCGAATGGTGTTCAGACCAAGATCCAGGGCATAGTAAGCAATACCTGTGAAGCGCGACGGGTCCCATCGAAGAAATATGTCAGGTGAGTATCCCGCTCCGACGACCTGAAACGGCACCTCGTTCACCTCGAACACTCTGTCGTTGTGCTCGTTTAGTCGAGAGGTAACCTTACGAAATCCAAATTTGGCTCTGCGCGAATCGGAGGTAGTCCCATCAACGGACACGCTCAAACGGGCTTCAAATAATGGTTGAACGCCCCACTGCCTGGGCCACCAGATGTCTGAAGCTGAAAAAGGAATATCCACCTGAACCTGTATCTCTTCTGATCCAAAGGGACCCAGTATCACACCCGGGATACGGGGTGGATTTGGTGTCGGATGATCCGCATCTTCTGCCACAGTAGCTCCTGAGTATCTTTCTTGGTTGGGATGGAGTAATGACACGTCAGTCTGGAACCTGTTGTCTTCTGCAGTGGATTCAGATTTGTCAACCGAAGCTAAAGGGAAGACCTCCACAGTCCGGTTCTCAAGGTTTTCCGCAACAGTTCTCAACAACACTCTTCCTGATGTGTCGGTTTTCTCGAAATCTATGGTAACACTAAGATCCCCGATCGCCACTGGCCCCGCCTGCTTGATATTGACGTCTCTCCACACGCCCGAGCCGTGATCTGGGGGAGCAGGATTCCAGTCATTGAAGCCTTGGGCGAGATCATGGATGTAGTCTGTCGGATGAACTCGGATCAATAATGCGTTTACTTCGGACGCCATTGGTGTGATGTCGTAGATATGACCACCGTAGGTGCCCGACTGGAAATCTTTGTTCGCAATCTGCCGTACATTGAGATATATGTCGGCTTTTGAAGTGATGCCGTTCGTCTCGAGGAGAAAATGCTTTCCGTGGTCCGGGTTCACCAGGAATTCTTGCCGATACAGCCATGGTTCTTTCCAAGTTTTGTTTGATCTATGAGTTTCCATATTGTCTGCTGTGAAGACTTGAGCAAGGTCATCCCATGGGCGGACTCCTGCGGCATGCAGACACCCGATCAAAGTGCATTTCGAGACAGGAACGTGATGCCAGTGAGGCGAGAGGGTGTTGCCAGGTATTGATAGGTTTGTGGCGTTCTGTGTTAATACAGTTGAATTAACATTCCTTCATTTGAAGAATCAAAATAAAGTAGTGTGCAAAAGGTGACTGATTTGAGGTAACGGATGGAAATGTCAGATGTACGTCACATTGCGCGCTGTCTTCTAACGAATGCTCATCGATAGATAACCTCAGGGGCTGAGCTGGGTGACGGTAGTGGAACATAGCAGACAGAGAGAGAATCTAAACAATAGGTCATAGCTTTGGTGAAAGCGCTATGATCCGTGGCAAGGTGGGAAGACATCAAGACGATTTGCAAGGTTGGGCGGGAGGACACAGGCGTGTTGGTGATTGTGGAGCAATGTCTTCCCACCGCAAGAGACAATGGGTAAGAAGAACTTACGTCGGAGAAAACAGATTCTGGGGCCAAGGTCCAATTCGGAATTGGTGATGCCTGGCCATTGTTGGAGACGAGCAAGGGCAGCAAATGATGGCCCAACATCTTCAATGAAAACTGAGTTGTGGTTCTCGGTCCCGCGGTGTTGCATATGCAGGACCAGTTTGAAAAGATGGAGAACAGTACAGAAATGAATGCTATCCTGATACCACCGCTTCCTAGGTAGAAAGCCTTGCGTGCGTCCTAGGATGCAAAAAGGAAAGCATAGCTCGCAGCATCAAATCGATTAGATGGGCACCACTTGTTCACAAGGCACATGGTCTATGACCTAGGGGGATTCTAAAGCTTCCTTGTCTCCCTCGTGCCTGCTAAGTTCACTAACTTGTGGGTTCCCAAAGTGCCGGATCGAACACTGGTGTGCAACCTAGTGCTGTTGGTCTGCGGCGTGGCATCTTTTCTGCCCACCATGCAGGCGGGTTGCCTGGGTAACTTACCCCATCACTTTGCTGGTCCGTACCTACTTAAGTAGGTAAAGTTTTTCTAACATTGAATTGTGTCCCCCTTCAATTCCCAGTGCTGTAACATCTAGGTAGGATGCCGCCCCTTAGCCATCTCCGCTATCTCCGCGTTACCGCGAAGGCAAGCTCTGCTATACCTTCGTACGCAACGGCCTTCCACGCCAAAGACGTCCACACTAAATCTTTCCCCTGTACACTCCACTATTACAGTCCGCGTGGGCCGAGCCTTCTCTTGTATGACCACGCTGATGGGAAAGAGGCTACCGAGAGTTCTGAGGAGCTGTACCGCCTTCCCCAAGATGCGGTGGTCGTCCATAGCGACGGACTAGTCTATCCCGGACCTGCTGCTCCGCGAATCTGGAACGGCCTGTACATGCTTCCGAATACGCTTCTTATGCAACAAATCATCACCGGTCACTTGGATTGGTATGAGACCAATAAGGAAACGAAGGGGAAGATAGCAACGCCGTATCTCTTCACTATCCCCAAAGGTATACCATAAGTAAAAGCAGTGAGCTTTTGAGCTGGAGGGTACTTGGAGGCTAAAATCCCAACCCAGGAACACCACTTCCTTCACACCTATTCATCGCAAATGAGAAGATTGAAGTGTTTCATTTGATGGCTCGAGAGGGAATGGCATTACCAGGTAAGCTTTCCAGTATCCGGTATTTTCAGATGAAACAGTGATTACTAATCTCTTTTTTATTCCAGCGTTAAACACGACACTCAATGCCTTCTTCGCCTCTCATGGGTCTTGACTCCCTGTGGATGAGTGGTATGAAAAATATGAATTCCTGGAGGGCTATAACACTCACACGGAAAGCGAATGGATGTCTAGATGAGACCACCTTCAGCTACGGTTCATCCCAGCGCTAGAGCTTTGGCTCACAACGTGTTTCTGGGGAGAGGAGATGGAAGAGCTGTTCAGGGAAAGGAGGAGCAGGAAAGCCAATGGGCGAAGGAAACTGTCAGACCGCTCGCACTCTGCCAGAATCTTGTAGCCAGTCGATTGTTGACCCAGAGACCGGCCGCTACCATTCTCCTGGCAGCCGGGATGGGAATCCTGGCTTAGCGCAACATTTCAGTAAAGGCAAACGACCCCCGACTGCTGGTTCTCCTAGGTGTCTCCTATCTCTTTTCCACGTCGCGACTCTTGCCTGGACGTGGAGCTGTTTCTTAATGTGATTGGGACAGGGACATTGGTGACTCCCGCATGAGGAGGGTGACTGAGGTGGTGACGATGACAGCCGGGCGCTCCTCTCAACAGCCGCCGAAGATCTTTTACTCTTGACATTCTGGTCACTTCTAAAGCTGGTTGGGATCACCGGGATAGGCGAAGATTGCGATGGCCCTCGCGCCGACTAGTCATCGCTTTGCCTGTCGGACTGGTCACCTGTAGATACCAGTTATAATCCCCCATTATTCGATGTTTGATCAATATCGGATTTGTGACTGGTTCTCAACGGCAACCCTAGCTCTTCCATGGACTAGCCACCTCCCTCGTGAATGCCTGTCCCAAGATCAGTGACCGCAGAGTGCAGCAAACCCGCGCGGACGCCGCATGCCGATATCCACATTTTCCAGTCACCGTGGCTGCCTTGGGCATTAGATTTGATGGCGAGGAACCATTATGTGTATTATTCGATGCGTCGTCAGTCCCTCGGTTTAACAAATTTGACATCAGGCTCGGCATGTTGTCTTTGAGCGAAATTTGCTTGCCCGTATAATCTGTCCTACGCCTTGATCTGCATGGCCACAACATGGTAACAAGGTGGACTCCAGGGGTTGCAGCCATGAAATACCGATTAGACTGGGCCGGGCTCCGCGTGAGTGTCGATCACCTAGTGTACCTAGTTTACCTAGGCCGGAGCCACTTGGCCCAGTTCTGACTGGTGGACTATGTTGCGTCAAACCAGACTCGCTGATGTGCAGAAATATCTGGGCCTGATCAACTCGGAGAAACTGCGGGTGCAGCGCATCGATACCGAACCCCGATCGGTCCGGCTGATTTGAGTGGTTGGTGGTCTATGACGTTATCCGCAACCCCAAAGCAGAAGTCATGATGCTAAAGGAGTGACGCGTTACACTCGCCAGGTGGCAGGAGAAATTGGATCGCGACTTAGTACAAGCTACCTACTCATTGAGAATGCGGTTCCGCAGGAGATATATATAGAAGCCGGCAATGTCACGAACTGCACAGAGCTGCAAATTAAGCAGAACGCAATGTCCGTGAAAATGACCAAGCCCATTCTTGCTGTTATTGGGTCCGGCTGGGGCGGCTTTACGCTGTCTCAAAAGGTGTCTATGGAGCAATTCCACCTGAAAATCATTTCGCCAGTTCGCACGATTCAATACACACCTCTACTAGCCAGCGCAGCATGCGGCCTCTTCAATTTCCGCCTGGCGGAAGAGCCCGTCAGGAGGAGGCAGAGGACAGATGTGGAATATTACAAAGCAGTTGCAGTAAACATCGATTTCGACAAGCGGATTGTGCGATGCAAGACGGCAGCAGAGGTTGACGGGGAGGAGCCCCAAGACTTCGACGTCAAATACGATAAACTCTGCATTGCGCCAGGATGCGACATCCAAGATTTCGGCACCCCCGGTGCAAAGGAGCATGCTCTTTTTCTCAGAACTACCAACGACAGCCGACTGCTCCAGCAACGCGTCCTTGAAATGCTGGATCAAGCGTCTCTTCCAAACTTTCTCGACGACCCCCAAAAGCAGCGCGACATTCTGAACATACGCATTGTGGGCGGTGGGGCCATCGGCATTGAGGCTGCTGCTGAGCTCTTCGACCTGTGGAACGAGGACATGAGGTTCCTCTTCCCGCATCTGGACGGGAAGCTCACAATTACAATTCACGACGTGGCGCCGTCTATCCTGACTACTTTCGACAAGCACCTGGCCGAGTACGCCACCGAGTCATTGACCAGGGGCAAGGGGGATATCGTGCAGATAAAAACGGGCTCGCACATCGAGAAGGTTGACGCAGGCGCTATTTACACGAAAGAAGATGGACGTCTTCCCTACGGTGTCCTCATTTGGGCGACTGGGAACAAGGTCAACAAGCTTGTGGACACACTCTCCGATCGCGTCATGCTCCCTGAGAAGGGACTGCCGAGAATCCTGACGGACAAAACCCTCCGTGTACTGCGCTCAGATGGGAGTCCCATGAACGATGTTTACGCCCTGGGGGACGCAGCGGATATCAGGGGAGAGTCACTGCCTACTCTCGCTGAGGTAGCGTTGCAGAAGGGCGAATATCTCACAAAGGTATTGAACGAACACGGTAGCGGGGATGCGGGAGACGCTCCTCCTTTTAAGTACAAGCAACGTGCCCTTCTGGCGTACCTTGGACAACGGGACGGGATCATTGGTGGAAAGGAGGACTGGACTGGCCAAACGGCCTGGCTTGCGTGGCGCTCGGGCTCATTGGGTTGGACGAGAAGCTGGCGGAGGAAGTTGATGATCTCAATCAGCTGGCTTTTTGTGTGGCTTGGAGGAAGAGATATTGCTCGGTACTAGGAGGCACACTCCCAGTGTATGACCGAGCAAGTCTGCGGCTTTGGAGACACGTCGAGAGCCTCAGCGAAGGATCCGAAGTTAATGCCTCGCAATGCCTTGGCACCAGGGTTGACGCAGATCTGTACGTTTCGCAGGTGTTTGTTCATATAAGCTTGGCGAAGTCCGGAATGCTCTCAGAGAAAAGGCCGCGGCTAAGCTATCCTCCGTGATTGCACACGATGGTCCCATACCAAAAGAATGGTGATTGCTTCGGTGTAGATCCGTTGTCAGATAAGGAGGAGCTGGCACCATGCTTCGCCACAGCTCGTGGGCACAACAGTTCCATGAAGTGAATCGTTGATCTCGTGCCGGACGAACCATTGGATGGCGGTAGATTTGAGAGTACCAAGCGAATAAAGTCGGCGGCAACTGGTCTGGTCAATCAACAAGAGTTATCTTATGTCGTGAGTTGCCTCATAAGTTGGTGCTTGTGATGTTTTGTGACCGGGCGCCACTGATACCACCACTCCTGTGTCCTCTACACCTCAACTGATTTCCAAGGAGCACTGGGAACCTCGTGTTTTATGTTTTTGTATGCAGGCCGTAGTGTTCTCCACTCAGGGGAATGGCCCAACACGCAGATGAACACGATGGCTAGTCATTCGCAGTGCGGTGTTGTTTCGCTACGTTGTGACGTCCAGATGATGGGCCTGCTTTTCTTTCGTACTGGTCGAGAGGATCTGCTAGGAAATATGTTGTAGGAATATGGAATTACCTGGTCTGTTAGCCGCGACAGCATGAAAATCCTCTCACTTGCTTAAAGCTAGGTGTAACAACCGAGCCGATCTCCACGTCCACGTGCCTCACCTTTGCCCATAAATCTTGGAAGACGCGTCGGAGGTTTCTGAAGCCTGATTCACTTGCCGAATCAACCTAGTCGCTGGGGAAGAAACCTTAGAACGTAGTTGTTCTCCTTGATGCATGTAGGCTTCCCTCAAAACAATCGACAAAAATGATGCCCAACAGCCAGGTCACGACCTAGCAGAGTGTCGCCGTCCTGGAGCTCTTCAGCCCCGTATTCCAACCATAGCATCTTGACACATTTGCGGATTTTCTCGAAACTGGTGATATTTCCGATTCTCCGAACCCTCGCGGAGCATGGCGGCTCGAATGCTCGATTAATCTCTGGCCGACAGTATTGTGTCCGTGCTCTACGTGCGATGGCTCAGGTGGTGAATAGGGGCAAAGGGCAAACGCCTATTCGTTTACGTAGTTGTATAAATTTGTGAAGGTCTCATCTTACTAGAAGTCACACCATGTCCGGTGCTATGAACCTTCGAAGCAATACTCTAGAGGTCGCTGTCGCTCAAGCATTGCAACCTGACGTCTCGCACGGAGAGCAGTAACACGGTAAATATATAGTTGCGCTACAAACAATCGTAACGTCTGAAGAGCAAATATGCCAGTCCAATGACTGGCATCGAGGCTTGTGGTCGACTTGAGCAAGTAGTGGGCCGGTGTTTCTCTTGTGCATTTCTGGGTGTCGGCCTGTCTAACTATCCGGAAGGTCCAAGGCGAATCCGAGTTAAATTTCTTGGACAAGTCGTTACATTGCGTCACGTATTTATACGAGGTCAAAATCGATAGTCATCGCAACAATTCTACGCGAAGGACACATTACAAACCCGGGGACTCTTCCTAGTTGCAGAACCAACTCCTCCGTTTGATGGAGTGCACATGTGTTCTGGCCAAGGAGTGGGCAACGGTCGAACACCCTGTTGTAATTATGCGAAATTAAGGCACGAACCAAGGGCAGCAAGACTTGAGGGAAAAGGAAATGGCAATAGTTGTGCAGCACCTACATACTTTAAGCCTCTGCACAGCCGGGGCTGGTGGTCAGCTGACAAATGCAATGGTTCCTCCCATCATCGTAGCTCGCCGTTACATAGCCATGTCGCTGTCGATCTTAAGTGCCTCGCCGATCTTAACAATGCGTCTTGTGGGAAGTTCCTCGTGGCCAACAATGAAGAGCAGGAACCAGCGGCTCAGACGGCGAGTCAGTCACCAGGCCAGCCTTGGTGGGCCAAGACTTAAGCTTCATGCATGTGCCAATCTGTCTCGGTGAGCCTACCGAAACACCGATGTGGAGAGATTTCAGGGGCCCGCTGTCATGTCTGAGGCTGTAAGGGCGGACCACCAGCTGACCGTACCGAGATCCAGACCTGCCACGAGCACCAGCTCTCGCCGAACTACACCCATTTGACGCACTTGAGGCTCTCGCCAGGGTTCCCGGAGGAACTAGGGGCCGATGACAACCTGTATACCCTCCTCTTGCTCAAAGCTGCATCCATACCTCCTAGTAGGTATCTTGACCGGCCAAGGGCTGAAGCAGAGAATGGATCGAAGCCATTCTCACCTTCCTATTCTTTCGTACTTCGCCACGCCACCCCGATATGATACATCTGACACACCAGCAAACCTGCTGGGCTCCTCCGCGCTTGACTCGTGGACGGCTCATACTCCGGCTCGCACATAGCTGAACCCCTCGGCGACCCCTTCCTCCCCCCCAGCTGTCGTTTGATCCGAGGATCCGGCTACTTGGGCCCGGTTGTGGCAGCAGCCCTATGATGGCAAGAGATTTGACTTTCGGGTCGAGTCGTACCAAGGCCCCGTCATCTAATTCCTACCTAGTGAGGTCTGAATTATAGATTGGCCCTGGACTCACTGCCCACCCCCAGCCCGCCGGCGCCCTCTCGTTCCCTTCCCAATTGCCCTTGGCCATTTCTATTGTTGTAACTTCCCCTCCTGATACGCTGGTCGTGATCTGCCACTGTCGCTCCTTTCCCAGTCTGTCGCTCTCTTCCAGGTCTAGCATTGTGTAATTCTATCCCATTCTCTTGTGTGCTTCGACCTCACCGGGACCGGTGACTTTGACAGAAGACCGACTATTCAACCTGATAATTGCCTAATACCCATCCACCATCATCAACCCCCTCACACCCAATCCCGAGATCATGGATGCCCGGGGAAGGAAGAAGTCCTATTCGGACCTCGAAGCCATCATCATCCCCGACGGACCATCTACCGTGCCTGACACAAGCTCAACCCCTGTCGCACCGGCAGCAGCCCGAACGTCATATTGGAACGAGAAGTTCGCCATCTCAGACGACGACAACAATCCCAACCCTTTCTCAGATGACAAAGCCCGTGGGTTCTCACCAGTGGACAGCCCTCAAGTAGGCCCGCCCGCTTACTACCTCGTCGACTCCAAAGGCCAAGCACAAGCATTATATGCCGCGCCACCCAGTGATGCAAAGGACCAGTCGCCGACAGCCACCGGCTCTCTCGGAGGGATAGGGGGCGCGGGCATCTTCGGCGGCGGCAACGGCGCGGGGGAGCGCAAGACACTGTTCGGGCTGCGGAGGAGCACCTTCTACGCGCTGTCGGCCGGCATCGCCTTCCTCGTCGTCGGCCTCCTCGTAACTATCCTCGCCGTCACGGCACCATGGAGCAAACCAGGTTCCGGCGCCGCCCCGGCCGCCGCCGGTGACGACGACGATGCCGCCGGCGCATCCAACTCCACCTCGGCGGGCATCGTCATGCCCGAGACGAGGCTGGCCGCCATGAACTGGACCGACCCCACGGGCACGTCGTTCACGGGGGTCTTCTACCAGAGCTCCAACGACACGGGGGGCGCCATCATGGCCGCGATCCGGTCGTCCGAGGCCGGCGCGTGGACGTCCATCAATGTCAGCGCGTCGGCCAACCCGCGCGGGCTGGACGTGCTCGACGGGACGCCCCTGGCGGCAGCGAGCAACAACGGGCTGTGGAACGTGTACTACCTGACGTCGGACCGCCGCGTCGCGGAGCTGTACTCGACGAGCCCGGCGTCGCCCTCGGGCTGGCTGCAGGGCCAGATGGGCCCCAGCCTCGGCGACCCGGAGGCCGCGCCGGGCTCCGGGCTGGCGGCGCTGTGGCAGAACTGCGACAACTGCACCGACAGCCTGCTCGTGCTCTACCAGGACGCCGCCACGGGACACGTGCAAATGGCCAACATGACGGGCCTGGTCTGGGCCATGGGGGACGTCGTCAGTACCAGCGCGGCGCCGGGGACGGGGCTCGGCGTCTCGGCGTTTGCCGACTTTGGCGGCACCGGGCCGACGGGGACGGACCTGAACGCGGTCCGCATGTACTACGCCGACGGGGGCGACCTGATGGAGAAGCTGAGGGGCCCCCTGACGGATTTTAGGCTGGAGACTGGCAACTTTGGTAAGCCTCAGAAAACACACATATACCTCCCAGGCTCACCAGGAAACAAAGGGGGCCATGACTTGTGTGTGTGTGTGTGCTGACAAACATCACAACAGGAGCCGAGATCGCCGCCGACCTGCCCGTCAACCCGTCCCCGCAGATCGCGTCGCTCACCTTCGGCGCCAACGGCTGGACCAACAACCTCGTCCTCACGCTCGACCAGACCACCGGCGCGCTGCGGTCCTCGGTGTACCGCGGCAGCGGCTGGGCCGTGCAGGCGGCCGCGCTGGACGGCGGGCCCGAGGACGCGGCCGAGGACGGCTTCTCCGCCGTCGCGGTCACGCAGGAGATGAGGATGTTCGTGGTCAGCAGGGACGACGGGACCATCAACGAGTACCAGTCCACCATATCGAACCCGTTCAAGTGGGTGTGGCAGGGCGTCGTGGACGTCCCTGGGGCGGAGAAGGCCGACGATAGGGGCTGAGCGGAAGGGCTGCGTGCTTGTGGGCTGACGCCCTGGGCGCGTCGGGGGCGAGAAACATGGGCTTGGGGGTGCGGCCATAGTGGCAAACGCGCAAAGCACACAATTCTGTAATAGCCCAGAAACTACTTTGCAAGAAGAAGGCGGAGGAAGACAAGACGTACGCACGCCCATCTCGGTTATCAATTTCTCTGCCACCACTGCAGCTCGATGGACAGCCAAAGAAAGGCGCGCCAGGCAGCTCCTGTATTTTCAACGAATCAATGCCCATTCTTGATATCATTTTTTTTTTAGCATAGCAAGCATTGCTTTTGGGGTACTTAGGTACAAGCTGGTTTATTTATTTTATCAGATGTAGGACAGAATGGCGAGGCGAAGCCACTTGAGCCAACAACGTCAACACACACACCCCTACAACCATGCATGCTTACAAGTGCAGACCAACGCAGTTTAAGCAGGGATCTTGCTCTTCACAAAGGCGAGAGCCTGCTGCCCGTATTCGCTTCCATAGCCCTGGTGCGTAGCAGCGTTGTTCCCGTTGCAGCAGTAGGGATCAGCCGCGTCGCAGTACGACTGGATCTTGGCGGCACTGGGACACGAGAAGCCAGAAGGGCGGGCGTCGAACTAAAGAGGGGTCAAGGGAGTTAGCAAAAAATATTTACAGAGACACAAATCGCAGCAGCGTAGGACGCTTACCCCTCCAGCCTTGCAGGTGCCAACCTCGTACGGAAGACCCGCGACGAAGCGAGGGTCACCCATGAAAATAGCCGCCTTGATCTGCGAGACGGCGGCAGAAGACAGAGGGACGGCAGTGCTAGAAATACCCTCGGCTGTATCTCCACCCCTATGGAATCACGAGTTAGCAGTTGAAGCTACGGAATTAAGAGATGGGTTTGTGGGAGCCGGCCTCAAAGGGCCATTGGGCTGCACTGAGCGAGGCCCGGGGGCAGTGGAAGCCGGTGGTGACAGAGTACGAGCATAGTAGACTACCTGTCGTCCTCGGCCCCCGGCCCTCCACTCCCATAGTAGCGAGGAACATAACTGCAACCACTTACCCGCACAAAGCGTCATCGAAAATTTGGCCGCCCTGCGAGTAGCCCACAAGCACAAGCGAGGTGTTGGGGCACTTCTTGTTGAAAGCGTTCACGGCACTGACAACAGCGGATACACCCTGCTTGACCGAGTTGGCGTAGCTGACGCTCCCGCAAGACGCCTGGCCGCCGCAAGCAGGGTACTATATATCATGTGTCAGCGGCGTGCTACATTCTCGGGTATCCCAAAGAGTACAGATCAGGGAGTTCCATCATGAGAAGAGTTATACTGACGCTGATCGCCTCGGACGTGGCGCCCGAGTAGGTCTGTGTGATCAAGTTGACAACGGTCCCAGACGAGCCAAAGCCCGGGGACACAGTGGTCTCGCGAGCACCAAAGACGTGTACGCTAGGGCATGATTGGCGCTCTTGGATCTCGGGAACGGGGTTTCCTGCGGCGAGGAGTGCCTGGGCGGCTGCGACGACGAGGGTGTTGGCCTTCATTGTAAAGGAAGTAGGATAACGAGAGAAATTGGTAAATAACAGGGATGGGGGCACACTGGGAATATGGTATCTGTCGTCGATATGTTTGAGGGATGCAAATCAACGAGATCCACGGCAAGGTGAGAAATAGTTGCTTTATACGCACTAGGCCGACTCCTGTTATTGCTGGGGATGAGTTGTCAGGTCCGGAAAGGGGCACGAGGTGGTGGAAACAAGCTCCAGTCACGCCCCGGCAGATGAGCTTGAGTCACATTCCGCTCCCCCGTTGAACCTCTTCTTTTTTTTCTCCATATGGCAAAGGTACCGGCTGCCGACGACGCTGCAAATTAAAGAGGGAGGCGACAGCTCTGCGGAGGAGAGACACATCCAAGGATGTCATGGAAAAATCTCCCTGGCCCAGGTGGGCCGAACCACGTTTTGGACAAGGCGTGGACTTGCGCTCTTCGAGCTCATCCACGGGCGGCAGCACATCAGCAACGCTGAATGAGGCTCGGGTTTGTGGAGGTTACCACAAAGGGAAAAGTCCGGTCTGAAACGACCTAGCAAACAGGCTGAACAGGGTGGCAGGCTGTGATAGATTAATGTTGGATGTTGATGAGGTCAACCATCCATTCTGGCTATTGTGGGTGGATTTCTCAGGGGTACGGACAGGTCCGTGAGCCCAGCGTCTGGGGGTGACATGACTTGCCCGCGGTGCCGCTGCACTTGAGCGCTATCTGAGACAGGGACAGGGCCTTTTCATTTCGGCTGTTTTCAGTCAAGTTTTATGCATAATGGGGGCTGATGGTCCGTATATGTAAGGCATAAGTGCTACCCTAATCAACAGCTTATGGGCGTTGTGAGCACTCGTGGATATTTATTATTCCTAGGGCTTCAGGTGACGTTGGCACTATACAGATCTGGATGATCTAGCATATGCAGCAATGCTTAGCTCGCCCTGCCGGGCCTCAAGGCTAAGTGCCGACAGCCGTGCAGCAAGCACGGGCGGATTGGCTCGGCGCAGCTTGAGATGTTGTATTCAAACCCGAACACTGGATCCAGCAATTTTTGCAGCGATCAATGGTGCCGAGCTATTGCGAGCGAAATGAAAAGGAGGACCACGCAAGAAGGCTTCAGGCTCAGAAGAGAGCGTGGATCAGGATCCCGAGGTCTTGAGCGTGCCCTAGGTCCTGTAGAAAGTGGCAATGGCCCTGCCCGGGAAGGTATCCTGCCGAGAATAAAGTGACCAGAGGGCATTAGAACACGTCCCACAAGCTTACCTTGCCGTCTTTGCTTCCGATTGCCAGCCAATGTGCATCAGTGGCTTGTTTGACTCTCCTCTCCTTGACCGTCATTTTGAGCAGCCGCGGAACCACCGCGATCGTCGAAGGAGCAGCTTCATTAGCTGACTTGGCTTGACCGTCGACGTCGTGACCGAGTTCGTGAGGGGTGATGTCTGCAAACGCCACAGAGAAACAACCAACAGCATGCCATTTGAGGACGGCCACTTCGCGCATGGATTTGGTCGAGTAGACTCGTGCTTTGGAATCCCAGCCTGCGGTGGCAAATATACGCCCGTCAGATCTAATCCTGAGGCCCTGTTGGCCAGAGTGTTTGGTATCAATGACCTTGATAGGCTCAGTCTTGACTTCGGGGACCTTAGGAGGCACCGGGTGGGCGGCTGGCTTATGGCTGGCCAACATTGCAGAGAGAGCGGAGTTTGGCCGAATCTTGGCTGTGCCTGGATTTACGTCTTTCTCCTCCTTCGAGGGCACACCCTCGGGACCGATCGGTGGGGGAACGGTCTCGAGCGCGTCTTGCACCGTTGCTGCGGCAGAAGCGGCTTGCGTGAGGAGGGGATGCTTTGCGATGATGGCGTCGGCGCCTGTGGTCAAGAAATACTCTCGATTCGGTGCGACGTCGAGTGAAAGGATCGGTTGGTTGTGGCTTTTGTTGCGGTATATGGTGGCCCACGAGGCACCTGCACAGGGATCAAGTTGTGCAACGACTGCCAGGCCATTCTCATATCCAACAACCAGCGTGAGGACATCGCCCAGCCAGAGAAGGGCGAGGGCCATGGCCATGCCGTTCTCTTGGCCCAGCCTGACGGTGTGGAGACGCGACTGCGACGGGAGGTGATATATATCGACAGCCTCTGAGGCAAGCGTATTGGGAACGGCAACCAGTAGCTCCGACTCAGGGACTGATGGATGCTCAGATGAGGAGGCTTGGGTGGCTGACGGCCCTGGCAGGGCGGAGGACGAGGTGGGACAAGAGGCGAACGAGCAGAAATTCATGGTGTTGACCTCGAGGAGGTGTAGCATCCAGGGCTTGGGCCTCAACTCGGCCACGGGGTCCAAGGGCAACGTCGAGCTCAGGGCAGACTCGTCGTCCGAGGCAAGCCTCCAGACGATGAGCTTGTTGTCCCTCCCGTGGGTGATGATCTTGTCGGATTCCCACCCTGATATGCCCAAGATGGCGTCGCCATGGGCCTGCCACACAACCCTGGGCCTCATTATGGCCAGGTCCCAGGAGACCACGAATCCATCGGCGTCCCCAGTGAGAAGGCGCTGGTTGGACCTGATGAAGGCCGCGGTGTGGACCTGGGCTTTGTGGCCGCGGAGGATGGCCCGGGGCTGGGGAGGGAGAGCAGGATCCTGGCGTTGGTCCTGGCTGGACATTGCTGGTAAGGATCAGAAGCTCGACTCAGGCGACTGAACCGGGTACATGGGTGGCATGGCGTTGGTCGTGTAGGTCTGTCGGCAAGAGATCAGGAGGAGATTGCCATGTTTCGGGAGATTGCAGAAGCAGACACAGACGCAGACGCAAGATGGAGACGCAGGTGCAGACGCAGATGCAGATGCAGATGCAGATGCAGATGCAGATGCGGTTTCTCGATGAGATTTGTGGTACCGCGCCGCTGGAGTAGGGCACGCACGAACCAAGAACCTTGGAATCCTGGTGGGGTGTGGGATTATGTGTGGCGAGATGATGGTATGGTATGGTATGGGATGGATATGAGACGGGCCGGATGAGATGGCGACTTCTCATCCCATGAGCCTTTGCTTGTGTTGATGATGATTGAGGCTGGAGGGCGTGAAGCCACAAGAGGAAGACGCGAGCTGCTGCTGCTGCTGCTGCTGCATTTCCCGCAAACCCGGAAGCAACGCTCCAGCCCCCACGTGAACCGCCGTTTCCCTTCAAGGCAGGGGACCATGTACCTCAGTACCTCTGCTGTGGCAGCACCAACACTTTTTGGACCCCAACCCCAGACTTGGGCCTGGGCTTGGGCAACTTGTTAGACCAACCCATCTCATCAGCACAAGCACCAACACAGGCACCAACACCAGCAGCCGGTCGTACAGACCCCCAATGTTGAGCTTCTTTTCTTGAGCATTTGTTCATTGCGAGAGACACATTCACATTGCTGCAGCCAGCCAGTCCTTGGTTGATTTTTTCATCTTAGCTCTCGCTTGCTGGCGACTGGCTGCCGATACGGGCCCCGACTATGCAGGTTGGCATCGTGAAACGGGGTGCCATTGCTTGGCAGCTCCATTCATGCTACCTCAATCTGCTTCTGCTCGACTCGCCACCCCTGTGCGCTGCATTTACTTGCACTTCTGTATACACTATCTCGTGCCTGTCACCTGTCGCCTGTCGCCTGTCGCCTGTCGCCGTCATTGTCCTCAACTCGGCCCGACCTCTTGACGCCACAACTGTCCTCTTATCTGGGCGAGCTTTATAGATTTCTCTCCTCTGGGGGTGGGGGGGTAGGGCTTTAATCCGGTGGCAGCTGACACTCCCTTGCCTCCTCGCCTCCCTCGTGGACAAGCCCGCGGGATACAGGCGGCAGACAGACAGTTGTGACCGTCGGTCCAGAACAGATGTATCGCGTCAAGCGAGAATCGAGCAGGACAAGGCGATGCCACGCTGGTTCTGGACCAACACCCGTCATTGGGAAACCCTGGCCAAATGTACAACACCTCGGGGAATTTTGGACCGGGAGACGGCGCCCGGCACTCGTCCCCCTGCGAAGACGACGGCTACTGCGGGTTATTATTAGGCAGTGGCTTTTCAGCCAGCCCTAGGGCCCCTACTTACCACTAGTAGGGGAGGGGAGAAAGGTAGGGTGACTTGATCACGTCCCACTCTCCGTCTTCTGTCAGCCAGGGGTCTCCACAGCGGGCTGAGCGGGCGAGCCCGACGCGGAGGATGGAACCTTATTCTATCAATGCCTGGCCTTGTACCAACCACATTCCGCGATGGCGACCACCACAGCTTCGCTCTGTCCGTATCGTCGCGTCACTGTGCCTGACATCCCTCGATATATCTTTCTGCGGCGAGAGCACCAGGCGCGCAGAATATTGATTCCCTGAGAAGCTGGGAGCCCCCCCATCTCGAACCGCCTCAGATTCGCCACTGCGCCAACTATGTCAGCAAGACTTCGACCTCGTGCCTTTTCCTGGGGACGCGCAAACACGTGCTTCCTCCGACCCAACATACGTCGTGGAACCACGGTGGCATCCCCCCACGCTTTGACACAGTTTAGGTGAGTTTATGCCTATGCCCACCCTTTCGTGGTGGCCGACGGCGCAAAGATTAGCTAGCCAAGCAGCGAAGTGCCAAATCAACTCCTGCACCCATCTTATGCCTCGAGGTGGTTGGTGTAAAAGACTTCTTCACGAGGACCTCGCAACATAAGCCCGTAAAATGATTTTGGGTGGTTGCCCGTGAAGGTTAACTGTGAAGCTCCGGCCTTCTTGTTTATTTGGAAGCCAAGAGGCCGCATGCTCTCCGGCCAGCCTCTGCCAAGAATGTGCTGTGTGTCATGGTGGCTCGGAAAGGCTTTCCCTCCGTCTCACCTGGCCAACTGCAAAACATCGGCCGATACAGCACCACGGCTCCGGCCTGTACCCACTATGCACTTTCGGGACGATCTACTGCCGATTTCAGAGTCCACTGTGGGCAATTCGGTCTGCTCCCTGCCTCGCCCGGGACTGCGGCCGGCGGCAATATATTGCACAACTGGCACAAGGGAGGCTCGTTGGACCTGACCCAGGGCCCACGTGACTGATCGAGTGTCTTGGGCATCTCGTGTTCGAGGCCCGACGCCGGCCCTCCAACAAGGTGCTGTCGTAATCGCGTCCATCTTTGCTTCTCCGGAACTCGACAGGAAATTCGCTCCGGCAGGCCCACAAATGGCTCTACTGAACTGGCCCGGTGGAAATGGACGATCAAACATTGACAACATTGCGAAGAATGTTTCGTCCACAACGTTCCGCACTTTCTGGACGGGCAGAGATCCCTGCACGGACATGCCAAAACAAGACCTGAGGTCGCAGCACAAGAGTCTCTAGGCCTCTGCGCCTGCAGCGCTGTGCATGGTCATGGCAGGTGTGTCATCAGTCTCGCGGATCCTGCAAGACCAAGCTGGGCAGCCCAAGCGCATACACTCACACCGCCGCCGCCTCGGCATGTCTCGCTGCACGGCAGGCCCGCAAGCGCCCTTCTCACATGAAAAAGATCCTTCAAGCGAGGCATCGCGCTGAACGCCGACGGACATTGTCTCCTGACCCGTGTAGGCATCGCAACTCAACTCAACTCGAACGCGTGGAAGGGTGCTGCTACCCCAGCCTGGCAGGTCTTATTAGTGGGGGGTTTTTTTTTGGTGGGGGGGGGGGCTTGTTTCTGAGCCCACACAACCTGGGGATTGATTGATCTTCAATGGACCCCCGGGCCTTGTCCTCCAGAGAAACGTATGTGACCCGACCCACCCTGGGCGGCGGACGCTAGCCACCAGCAGGGAGAGCTCCTGGGGAGAGGGGGGCCTGTGCTGGTTGGCTCTTGACTGGTCTAAATGCAGAGCTACTGCCGCCCAAGCGACCTCCATCCCTCGGGAAGAAATTCCGAGGCCTAGATTTTCCCAGCATCTCGACTTCGAGGCCAACCGTCAAGCCCTGTTCTGTGTCTGTGTCTGTGTCTCTGAAGCTCTTTCGGCCACTGTCGTCTCGACCAGAGCTCCTCATTTCCCGGGACACAGTCTGTACCACCGTGCAAGACTGATGCTCCGACACCACGTCGAACGCCCAATTGTCTCTCCCACTGGGTGAGCATTTGAAATTGCGAAAACCGTGTACGACGGAATCTCAGCTGGCCCACCCCCCCAGGCCATATCACCCCAAGATCGCTTCTGGACAATCTCAGGCGCCTAAGCTGCGCCCCCCGGCGACATTGTCAAGGGCACCACGTGTTATCCAAGCTGCTTCTCCCTCGCCAAGGGTGCTCAGTAGACGTTGACGGCCAGCCCGAGCATCCAACACCGTGATTCCCCCTTCAACTTTCGCGCCTGGCCCAGTCCACGGCGGGGACGAGAACAAGGCATATACGGACGCCACAAGCCTTCTCAATCTCTTCTTTCCCGTGCCCATTTCGACACCCTGCGGTGCGAGGAAAGTCTGGGTCACATGGAGCACACCCGCCGTGCGCTCCTGCTTAAGGTCTGGCCACCTCCCGGGCCAGCCCCAAATTCCAAAGGTCCCCAGAATCTTCGGCCGGTTGATACCGACCGCCCGGTCGCGATTGTTACGGCTTGCGATACCTGACCCACAGCATCTTGACATACTGAGATACCAGACCTACCGCCCCAGCCTCACTTAAGCTTGGGCGACTCCTCCACCATCACCGCCAGGTGCCGGATCCGACGAGGCGATTTGTGAGCTTCATGCAGCTCCTGGAATGAGCAGGACAGGACACGGATCCTTGCTCATGTCAGTCGACTCATCAACGCAGACACAGCATCCTCACCTTCACTTTCGATCGGGACTGCCTTTATTCTTCGTGGTTCACGTCGGCCATCTTTTGGGTTGCATTGAGAATTTTCCGGTGGCTCGAAACCTTGGCTGCCGGGTCTCCTCGTCGTCACTCCTCGTCGTCACTCTCGTGCCCGGCCAGTCCCCACATCGCCCTTCTCGTGCCACCGGTCCACTTCAGGCCGGTACGGCACGGCACGGCCCTTGCGCCGCAGCCCTTTTCCATCTCCATCCGGGATATCAGTAGCCGTGGCGGCTTACGGGGCACCTCCTGGTGCTGTCTCGTCGGGCTACGGCCCTGACGGAGGCACAGTGGTAGCTGCACGTCAGCGGCATCAGTCCCATTCTCGCGGCCAACACCATCCCTCGATCCCCGCTTCGCCATATTCGGCTCATCACAACTTGCCCGGCCCACAGCAGAATTCTTACTCACCCTACGGAGTTGATAATGCATCGCCGACATACACGAGTGCCAGCAGCGGCGGAGGGAACTATACCACGAGTCCAGCTCCACATGGCCATTTCGAGATGCCGGCTGCCAAGCGCCAGAGGGTGTCTGATGCAGGTCTATCGCGGCGACCTAGCCAGACGGCTGCCCATTCCGCGACTGCCAGCCCCCGGAAGGTCCATGGGATCGACGGCGCAACTCCTCCTTCCTTGTCCAGAGGAAATGAGAAACCAACAGGTCGTGACAATATGGCAAGTCGACAGCACAGCGAAACCCGGGATGTGGGCCCGCCAGCAGCATCACCCATGGTGGCCAAGCCAAAGCGTGTGCGCACAGGGTGTCTGACATGCAGGAATCGACATCTGAAGTGTGACGAAGCCTTGCCAACTTGTCTAAACTGCCAGAAAAGCAATCGAAAATGCGAGCGTGGGGTACGACTTAATTTCATAGATCTCAAGGTAGAGCAGCCGCCTGTTTTGCTACCACCAGTAGATTGGAAAGGTAGGCCCGACCAAGGGTGCATGGGGAGCACCATGAGCATGGCTCTGGACCTGGAAGTTCAAAAATCAGCGCTAATAGATGTGCTGCAGTAAAATTCCAAGATGAATCTCGGCAGATCGCGTCGGAGTATGTTGGAGGCGCAGCGAAATATGCGAAACTGACCTCGCGACCAGTGACTCCTTCACGAGAGACACCGAGAGCAGGAGCACGACCGCTACGTTCAGGGGCCGCTGCTGATCCAGCTTCGAGCCGTGTTGTGGAGAACACCAGGACGGCACCCTTCACATCCACGCATGCAGTGTACTATCCCGGGGCAGCACCGCCTCGCCCCATGCACGAGCAGAATTTCACGGGCTACGAGGACCAACTGGCCCACGCACACTCACGAAAAAGTAGCGAGGCGTTCCTTGCGATGGGCTCTGGACCCACGCCCGGGTCATCACATTCTGGTGGCGGCGGCAGGGCCTCTTCATTCAGTCTGGGCCCGCTGTATGATCCGTACAGCATGCGAGAGGAGGCTTATCAGCCGGGTTACGGGTACAGATCAGGCGACGCATCCAGCGTAGCATCATCTCTTGTTCCGCAGGGAGTCGCTGCTTCTTCCTCAGGGTCTTGTCGACATGCCACAGGATCTGGCGCTCCCGACCCGCATGACGGGCTCATGACACCTCAGTCGGAGAGGACCGGAGAGCGGGACTACCTGAACACGCCAGAGGAGATTCACTACATGCAGGTGTTCATCGAGGACGTGGCCATATGGATGGACAGCTTGGACAACCAGAAGCATTTTGGCCGCATTATTCCGTATCTTGCGCTTAAATCGCCCATGCTGCTCAACGCTTTCTTTGCCTGTGGCGTGAAGCACCTGACGCTGGTGGACGGTGGCAGCTACAAGGACGACAAGGCATTGTATTACTACGATACTGCGACGACACAGCTCCTCAGGAGCCTTCAGAACCCGGAGCGAGATACGGTGGAGTGCGCGACCACTGCAGTGGTACTGAACGTGTACGAGATCATGAGTGAGAGGCCGGCAGCCAGGATGAACCACATCGCCGGTGCGAGGGCTCTGATTCGCGAATGCAAGTGGAACGCCAAGAGCACGGGGATCGGAGCCGCATGTTTCTGGCTCAACGTCGGCATGGAGGTTCTCAGCTGCCTGGGGTCTAACTGGGAATTAGCATGGGACCCAGATCATTGGGGCATTGATCCGCACGAGTTGATGAACATGACCCCCGATCCGCCAGGCCGCGAGGGTAAGACGTCGAACACAAACGAAAGCGGACATCATACGCCCATGGCAGTAGCCGATGAGTTGCCTTCTTTTCTGAGCAGCATTGCTGGCGTGGGGAACGAGGAAATCTGGGTCCACCGGATACTATACATCGTGGCCAAGGTAGCCAACTTCAGGGCCAGCACACCGCAGTTCCAGGAGCCAAATCCGCACGAAGAACAGGTCAAGCTACAAGGCCGATTCCAGGAATGGCAGCAATTGAAGCATTGGTGCGATACGTGGAATGCCAACTGTCCAAGGTCGTTGAGGCCGTACGGCTACCTCTTTGCGGCCTCGACGAAGTCGGCATTCCCAAATGTTTGGTATGTAAATCTGTGTGTTTCTGCTTTTTCACAATAACGTAGATGCCCTTTGGCGTTTTCTCCAGACTAACTCCAAACTCTAGGCTCATCAAACGCCTCGCCATTGTAGGCCGCCTGTTCTACCACACTGCCATGTGCCTTCTCGCGCAAATCAACCCATTGAGGCCTCCCCATCACGATGACGAAGAGTCGCGTATCCAGCAGCTTCATCACGCGCACCAGGTTTGCGGCATTGTTGCGCACACAAAAGACCCGGGTATCTCCTCTGTGGCACTCCGGTCACTCGCGATCGCGGGATCTGTGTTGAGGGACCCCAGGGAGCAGAATGAGGTCCTGGCGATGGTAGATTGGATTTACCACATGACGGGATGGAACCTCAAGCCAATCATCGGAGAGCTGAGGAGGGCATGGGGCTGGGACCCGCCCGATGTTCAGCCCAACCCCGCGACCTCCACCGGCCATTCTCTTCCGTCTCACGTTACGTCCGCGCCAGTCGTTCCAGCAGCACAGGGCGGGACGCTAGGCGCCGCAGCGGTCATCAGCCAGCTGTTCGGGCCCCGCGATCCGCCGCCGCAGTCCCCGATGCAGCAGCAACAACAACAAGAGGACGGCCGACGCATGTCGCAACCGCCTCAGCCACCCCTCCCACCGGTCCTCCCCTTCGCCGTGGCGGCGGCAGCAGAGCGCTACCGCCACGCTTCCCTGACCAGCAATCCGCCGCCGCCCATGCTCCCTCCGTACTCGATGTTTTCGGCAGCGTCAACCAGCAACCCGGCGGCGGGGGCGCCAGGCGCCGGCGCGAGGCTCGGCAGCATCGTGAGCAGCAACCACCCGAGCCCGGCCGGCACGGCACACACCCCCGCGTCGGTGTCGAGCACAGCGGCCAACGCGCCGACGCCGCCGTCGCGGCCCATGGTAAACCCCCTGCTGGCGCAGGCGGACTTCAACCAGCCGAACCACCCGTACCGCGAGTGGTACAAGCCGCCGGAGAAGGGTGGAGGCTCGCACCACTCGTTCGGGTCCGGGGGAGGGGGCCTGTGGCCTTACTAGGATGGGGACACACATATAGAGTCCACTTTCTCGTGTCATGGCATGGCTTTCGCAAGGAATATAGACGGGTATATTTGGAGCATAGCGATGCGGATCCAACCTCGCCTTGGAGCGGAACAGCGGCTATTTCCATATCGAATTTCTGGGACATACAAGCAAAGTGGCGTTTTGTGTCTTTTTCCACTGGCATTCGAGGGGCAGCCTTGCATGGTATGGCGTCGGCAAGCGTATTGCGACGGAGTTTCCATTCAGGTTCAAGGCAAGGGAAAGCGGGTCAAGTCGGCGGCCCCGGCTCACTGGGTGAGCGGGACACAAAAGGTTGCGCATGATACCCATTCTTATGAGCAGGTAGTGAGGCAAAAAATATAGAGGCGGTGTTTGCTAGATGTATGTAGGGACCCTGCGAGATACTCCGGTCTGTAGCGTTCAGGCCCTTGTAAGAACTCGATCCTGGCCACGTGGTGGCACAGATGCCAAAAGTTTCACCCCCGCAGAAGACGATCGCATTTCCAATAGAAAGCAACCATTGGCCAGACACGGTATAGCGACAGCAAGGGAATGATATAGCCTCAACTCGACATCTGTTGCGCGACTTTGTTCGTGTGTCTGTCTAGGTGTATGTTGGCTCTACCGTCCTCCCTACCATGAGCCTTTCTAATCTTCCCTGTACCTTTTTGTATACCTCGCCCCGGCCGGTGTGTATGTACGAGTGAAAACGAAAGGGCAATTTACAAAACATGGGACTCCTTTCCCCTGCCCAAGCATATTCTTGATCAGCGCCAGTCCGCCTTCAAGCCTCTGACGCCTCCTGAACCACCGCCACCGCCTCCGTCTTGGCCGTCTCCTTCATCCCTGGGTCCGACTCGACGTCCTCGGGGGGCACGACGATGCCGTAGGCCCCGTAGGGGAAATCGACGAGGCTCTCGAGGTAGCGCGCCCAGCCGTCCCCCGGCTCGCCCAGCTGGTGCTCGTCGACGCCGGGGCCGGCCTCGCCGGTCCGCCCGGCCAGCACCTCGGCCTCGCGCCCGGCGTACTGCTCCCTCAGCCCCGGGTGCGGGCACCACACCACGCGCATCCCCGCCCTCCTCCCGGCCTCGACGCCGGGGACGCTGTCCTCGAACACGAGGCACTCCTCGGGCCGCACGGGTGGCTCTCCCGCGGGGAGCGCAGCGTTGACCGTCTCCAGCGCCAGCAGGTAGATGTCCGGCAGCGGCTTGCCCCGCCCCGGCCGGATCCTCGCGTCGTCGCCCAGCACGCGGTGAGGCGCCTCGAAGACGGAGAAGAGGTCCGTCAGGTGCGCCGTCTTGAGGGCGAAGTTGCCGCTGTGGCTGGACGTCGCCAGCGCGATGTGGACCCTCCTGCCCGCCTTCTCACCCTTCTCCTTTTGCTCCTTGTCCTCGTCGCCGGCGACGTCCCAGTACCTCGTCCTGCCCAGGTCCCGGAGGAGCTTCTCGACGCCCGGGAGGGCCTTGGCGCTGGGGAAGTGCTCGCGCTGCAGGGCCGAGTACTCGGCCATGTACTCGTCGTTGGAGATGGGCAGCCTGGCCCAGTCGTGGAAGAGCGCGTTGGCCTCGGGGCCCGGGCGGCCCTGCAGCTTGGCCTTGATGGACCAGGGCAGGGGCGGCCGGCCGTACTTGGAGAGGAGGATGTTGATGCACTGGGTGTAGATGTCTTCGGTGTCGAGGAGCAGGCCGTCCATGTCGAACAGGCAGGCCCGTACGGGCGGGAAGCTGGGGTGGGGGGGGGAGAATGTCAGTCAGTCTGTCTGTCTGTCTATGTGTCGCTCCAGCGATGATGGGACCAGGTGCCACTTACTCTGTCCTAGGCGCCATCTTGAAGTCTGGCAGCCAGGGAAATGATGATTGAGACGTGCCTTTCGAGATCCAGCGAATGCCAGTGCCGTATGGTGGGTTGTCGTGTGGTCCCGCGCGGGTGTGGGGCATTTACACAATGCGATTGCGGATAACACTGCGAAAAGTTTACCCCGCAGTTTCCCGATCTCACCTACTTAGTTGCTTAAAGTCTAATCACAGCCTTGTCTTTTATTTGTCTCTTTTTTCTCTTTTTTTTTTAACGAAGAAGAAAATAGGGCTTGAAGATACTAAACCGGCTTACTGGTGATGCTCTCCTGTCTCGTGGGCTCCGAATCCATGGATGCCCTTCCCCGTGGCCGCTGCACCAAATATAAAGTCCTATTGGGTGGGGGAAGAGCGTCAAGGGTAGATGACGACAACGAGGGCTGCGAGGAGGATTGAGTGTATAAGATCAGCAGTATTCTTGGGGCCCTATCCTCAGCTGGGCCAGGCAGCCAATATCCGCGTGCGCCGACCAGACCGACAAGGCGGTTCTTGAAGGTGTATCAGTTAATGGCTGCACGACGTACACCGCACAACGATGGCGCGACGTCTGATCTGATACTAGCCATTGATTTTGATCACAAAAGTTCAAGGAGCAGATTTCCGTAAGCAGGCATCTCTCCGATAGAAGAGTCCTGCTAATGCCCGCAACTGGAAGAGAAATCCAGGGGAGCGCGAGAGATAGTCAAATGATTTCGAAAGCGAGCTGTAATCCATTACACAACTAATATTCATTTCACTTGGGATATATGCATACTGCCTAGGCACACTGTACTCTAATAGTGAAAGAAAAGATGGACTCGTGACAAGACCCAGGCTTTGGCATATGATCATTGCAACGCAGAGCTGCTCAGGTGGATTGCAGACATTGGACCTGAGCACTTGAGCTCCATCTTGTATTCTGGTGATGCTTGGCAACACGAAAGACGAGGTGCATAAATAAACCTCGGCTGCCTGCCTAGTCGTCTAGCAAAAATAATATCACTCTTTGAGCAGTCCTCTCAACACGTCATCCATGCTTTCTTTCTCCAGACCAAGCCTATTATTCCACAAGACATGGCCTCTCAAATCCCCCAAACCCTTTTTACCCATCACCGCAGCCCTCGTCAAGTCCTTAATGCCGCTGAAATTCCCATTCTTCAATGCAACAAGCCCGGCCGCACGCACTTCCTCGGACGTGACCCTCTTTACGGTCCATTTTTGCCCATCGACCCTCTCTATAGCCGCCAGGACGTCGATTTGACTCGCATGGAAGGATGCGAAGTACACATACTGATTCTTCGTGGCCTCCGCGTTGTCCACCATCGCCACGAGAGCCTTCGCAATCGTTTCCAGCGTCGACCAGCTGAGGACAGTGACACCGTCGTCGATCAACTCGGCTGTTTTGGTTGATAGGTCAAAGCCCGCAAACCCAGTACGAACGGCCCAGTCGACAAATGCACCAGTGACGGCACCCGTCCAGCTCATCTCACCCTCGTGCTCCCGCAGCAAATCGATCATCTTCGCCTTGGGTGCCACGGCGTAAGGGTTGAGCTGCTGCAGCTCAGTGTTTGTGTTGTCAGCCCCGAACTCGCCGGGAAAGAACCGCTTGACTCCCGCAGCCCGTGCGGCCTCGATGAGCTTCGTCTGGTCCATCGCCGACGGCGTGACCATGCTGATCACGACATCCTGGCCCCGCATGGCATCTGTGAGAGAAGGAATGGATTCGAAGTCTGCCTTGACAACTGGGACACCCGGCGGGAAGGTGGCGATGGATGATTGACGGCTGAGGACGGTGACCTTGTAGGGAGTCTTGAGGAAGGCACCGAGAACAGGGGCACCGAGGATGCCACTGGCCTGGAAGTGTGTCAGTATGTATGTAGTCTTGGAACATCTAATAAACTGTAATTCCACGTACCCCAACAAGTAGTACATTTTTGTAGGAACTCATATTTAGTAGTAGGTAATGTGCGAGTGGTTTGATCTGAGCATTGAGTGTGATAGAAAGCGATGAAGTTTATGCCCCGAGTTCGTTCTGTAATGGTGACACGACAAGACATAGGGCAGTTCCAACTTTTCAGTATATATCAAGTCTCAGTTGGGCCAGACATTCATTATCCTACATTAATGGCACCCCTGGTGCTGAGAAATCCCTTAGTCTTGGCCGATCGGCGGGTTTAGTGATCGTCACGTATAGTGGCTACCGCGCTGCCCAGACGCCCCGAGATCCGGGGCCTGGGCCCTCGAACACTTTGTTCACATCGGCAACATGACTTCGACTATCGTACACTCAATGATTTGCAATGGATAGGGTCTCTCCGCGAGCACACAAGCGCATAATTGTGTTGGTCTCGCTCGCGTTTGACAGCCCGTACAGAATGACTCCCGGGCTAGATAATACCTGACGTGAGGTAGTATTTGGAGCTTGAGACCCAACTAGTTTGCTCAGGAACTAATAGTGGAAGCCACGGCGTAGGGTCATGGTGATGTTATGCAAAATTTTTGTTCATGAGCGCTCCATCGGCTTGCACGTGCTGGCAGCCCGGGCTCCTTGTCCTTGAATTCATACTTCTGAGTTCCTAAATGCAACAGCTACTTCCGAAGATGTAATTAAGCCATCAGTATATCTGTAACAGCCCTAAACCCCCAATCGCAATCAGGAGCCCGCCTCCGCAGAGTCCCCATATGCCTTTGTCACATCCTCTGGGACCGCCTATAGCAACCCAAGTATCCACTACACACACGGCAGTCCACATTGTTAATAGAATACCCATTTCCCTCTGTTTTCCCTCGTAATAAAACCAATACAAGGCCCCTCCTACGGCTATATCACGTATACCAAGGAATGTCGTCGCCTTTGCAGCTATTGTTTGGCCTTCCGGTGTGGTGGGGGTGACGCCAAGAGAATCTGCGGCAGTGACGGGTGCGACTAGGCTGAGTACACCCAAAGAGAAGACAGTGGTTGTCAAGCCGAGGCCAATGGTGCGCCACGTTGAAGGGGTGAAGAGGTGACCGGGGAAAACCATCATGAAGTCGTTGAGAATGTAGAACTGGAAATGGGACAGATTCCCGGGATGAGAGAAAACAAAGAGGAGGCCAAGACGAAGCAGAGGACTGGGAGTGGTATTAAACAAAACAGATTCGGCACGATTAGTGATCAGGGCCGCGAATACAACTTAATCGCTCATGCAGTCACCCAGAATCGGAAGCATAGTCTGTAATATGACGATAATTGTGGAGCATGAGTGGACAATTAACGGAAGAAAACAAACGAACTTACTAATTGTGATACGTTATAATGTACAAGTTCATCGCGAGACTTACAAATCTGACAACTCGGGTTCCCGCATGGCTAACCCCAGGGACTGGCCCCTCAGTCGTTTCCCATCGGTTGTTACTCTGCATGGGCATCGTCGTCCCCGATACACTCCAGCTTTTCGAGCAACTCGACCTGATCGAAATTGGGCCGAACAAGGTCTCTGCGTACGAGCTATAAACTCACCACTCTCTTCTCCCGATGTATCAGGGGAATACATAACTTACATAATTAATAACTTGGATGACGCTCTACTGACGAAACATTGTGGGGAAATCCGTCGACCAAAGGTTTTGCGCCGTTACAAGATAGCGGTCTGGTGTGACCGTACGGCTCTTCTATACTGCTAGAGGATATTTCCAAGGGATCAGCAATTCTGGTGTTTCTGGCTCAACCGCCTAGGTTAATCGATCTTTACTGCCTCACAGTATAGAGATTCGTGTCATCTGGACAACGGACACTGCTATGAACTCGGACACTACTCGTATGTTAGTTCCTATATAGGCAAACCAAGAATCCCTTGGAATTTTCCAGATTTCAATTGTGTAGTATGCTTGCTGTGATCGATTTCTTGTGCTGCGCGGCAATCCCACCAACGCCTATGGAGCCACCAAACGCGAGCCGCCGAATTCGTTGGCCGCCAACCACGACAGGGCATTGTTACCGTATTCAATTGAAGGTGAGGGCAGCGGAGTACGCTGAAAAACCCATCCTGAACTGCGGAAGAAGACCAGCATCTTCCAGACCGGGTGCTTCTTTAGCAAACTCATGCATAACCTTCTTTCCAGCCAAATAGGTTGAGTGCCAATGAGAGGAGGAAGTTGTTTCAGTCTAACTATTCTAAGCCAGAGAGTTCACCCATCCTGCCACATACATCAACAAATACATGATATTGACTTGAACGAACCAACTCTGGTATTTAATTCGACTTTCTACAATGTCAGCAACAGGCTTGATCAATATAGTTAATCCAACACCCAGTATATTGCATGGAGCTCCCCTGAGTCCTC
Organism: Diaporthe aspalathi; assembly: GCA_001447215.1. Classification (NCBI taxonomy): domain Eukaryota; kingdom Fungi; phylum Ascomycota; class Sordariomycetes; order Diaporthales; family Diaporthaceae; genus Diaporthe; species Diaporthe aspalathi. The sequence goes on from LJJS01001866.1 coordinate 32,319, forward strand.
GCGACCAACATCAGCTCCAACGTTTGCATGAAGTACTACTATACAATCTCCATACAAATTTGTCACTTAATTTTGCCTTTCTCTCAACTTTGCATCATTTAATTACTATCGTGTTAGACAATGACGATGTGATGATATCGCATTGGGCAGTTCCCTCCTGCAAGTGGGTCACAATCATTTTCAACCTGCTTCTTAGGTCTTCAGCTGCCAGTCACCGAGGGGAAAACGACTGGAGTCCGGGGTTCACTTGGCATGAACTTATTTCACGACTACTGCGCTAGTGATTGGCTCGCATTCAGCTCATGCTACACAAGTACTCTTAAACTATGGAAGCCGTATCAGCGAGCCGACCTCAGTGGGAGTTACGTCCTTCGGGGGCCCAGACAAAAACGCCAGCGGCTTGCCCGGGTTCGGATTGGGGACCCAGTTCCCGTGGACCTGGTCACGCATCTGGAAGGGTAGCTTGACCAGGGCCAGGGGCTTGGAGAAGTCGTTGCTGTCCAGGATGACCAGCTCCCCGTTGACCGCGCCGGGCCGGTATGAGCAGAATATCACGAACCCGTCGCCCTCGGGCGCGTCGTCAGACCGCGGCACGAAAACGGGCTCCGCGGCGTTGGCGTCGAGGCCGCCGACGTCAAACACCAGCGCCTCGCGGGTCTCGGTGTCCAGCTTGACGATCGAGTTGAAGCTTGGTCGCGGCTCCGGCGGCTTCCCCGCGTCGATGGCCGCGATGTAGGCGTAGCGCTGCTTGCGCGTCAGGAAGCGCTCGTCCGTCTTGGGAAAGTCGCACAGCGCGTCCATCAAATGCTCTGGCTCGGGAACCCTGGTCTCCGCCGGCTGGTCCAGGTCAAGAGTCCAGCGGACGTAGCAGCCCGTTGGCTGTTCAATCTTCATGTCTGGTCGGTTCCAGAAGGTGAAGATCACGTTGGTGCTGAGGTAGTGGCTCTCGAGGGTGAGCTTGCCGTCCTTTTCTTCCCAAGCCGCACCCGTGTGGATGATGAGCCCGTTGTTCCAGGTATATCGACGAGTCTCGCCGGGCTTCCAGCCAGGATGAGCAGGCTTGTCTGGGTTGCGTGGACACACTATGAAGCCGCTGGGCCAGTTCTCGACGTATTCCCAGTGCTGAGAGCCGTTTTGCATCTCCTCATCGGAACTCACCCTAAAGGGCATCGATGCTAAGATAATCCAATTCTCCGTTACCCACGCATCGTGTGGCCAAGTGGCTGCGGCCTCTTTGAACCAGTTCTGGTTTGAGATCTTGCCCTCGGTATCCACCGAATAGGTGACGACATCAAGAGTCCCGAGACCCTTTGCCTGGTAGCCCCAGCAGATGAGCTCATTGCTGTATGGATCGGCTTTTGGGTGGGCACTGAAAGTTTTTGAGTTCACCTGGGCTCCGAATGGGTTGTACCTTTTGGTCTCAAGGGTGTCGTGGTCGATAGCCCATGGCAGTCCACGTTCGGCCAGTGCGAGCAGTTGCCCGTTCCAGAAAACAATGTTGGTGTTTCCCGTCGAGTCATTTGCTACTCGAACGCATGGGTGGTTGGTGTAGGGATTCCGGTAGATCCCAAAAAGTCGCCGGTTCGCCTTGCGTTCCAGCAATAGTCTAACACGTGTCAATCACAGTCGAGAGTAGTTAAGATATCCTGAACTGTTTTGGGACACGCCAGAATGTTAACTGTCATAAAAAGGGATTTTGTGTGCTTACCGTTCTGTCTGAACGTATTTAACCTTCAAATCAACCCGGCCCTGGTGAAATCTGAATGCACAGATATTGCCGTCACCTTCAACGAAACCATTTTCGGGATGAGGCTCAAAGTAAGGGTCGACGATCATACGGACAAATGTGCCGTCGATTTCTTTTGGCACTTCGCCGTAGACGACTAGATTCGTCAATTCTGCCTGGAGCCGGCCCTGGCGGGGCTGCTCAGGCGGCGAATAAAAATGAGACCATGACGAAGTCAAGCCATACTGGGAATCGTCCAGCTGGGACCTGTCGAAGGACTTTTCCTTGATAACGTGGATAGCCATATTGGATGTATTTGGCAAAAAGCGCTATGCGTTTGTGGCAGGAGCGAGGTATGCCAATATCAGCGAAGAAGATGGCAGATTTAAATACTTACACACAATGAATAGACATGGTCATCGTGCTTCGAATAGCACACCCCTTATTCGCTGGCACTTGAGTGATTCGCGTGTCCCGCGGAGGGTTCCACGAAGAAGCTACCCCATGGGGTGGGCTCGTTGCCGGAAGCTTCCAGGGAAAAGGGTTCCCCGCATACCCCAGATTTTAGAAGGGCCGCAACATTGAACCATCGTGCCAGCTGGGTGTCTTCAATGTTCACTTGAAGTGCATGTGGGGTCGGAGCCGATGCCTCCCTCGGAATTAGATACGGACCAATTTTGTATATGAGACGCAAACCCGACATTAATTCCCTCGGCCTCGGTAAGCCGGCTTCAGATCGGTGCCGCCATTGCTCCGCGCACCCACAATGCTGTCTCTAACTAGTCTGCCGGTAACACTTCATCGGTCCCAACCCTCCATAACTGCGGCTCCATGAATATCAAACATAAAGCCAAAAATGCTGCTCAGACGTTCCGTCAACTAATGACCACGAAATCGATGGCGAACATGTAAGTTACGTCTCCATGACTAAGCGGTCGGCTGCCCGGGATGGAGACATCAACCGATCACGGGAACTCGACGACAGGGCTGTACAGCTGGTGATTACAACACCCCGTCACAGTTAGTGCTCCCGATTCTTTCTTAACTTTTTGCTGTTGCGACTGAAAGCAGGGCAGCTAGCCGCTGCACACGACCACTAAAACCGCCCTTCTGTGTCAAATCCACTATCCACGATAGCTTAGTTACTGCGCCAGGGGAGCCCGGATTGCCAGGGAAAGCCAAAATTTGAGACGCGTACCACGAAGATCGGCAAACAACACAGAGACTACGAGCCGCAAGACATCGATATCGAGCGAATACAACTGCCACGTATCTGGTATTACGCGCCGGAATTGCCCAGGTCGCCGCGTGTCCGACTCCAGGGAACAGGGCTGTGCTGCTCCGGGGGTACAACTGAATCACAGTACTGAAGACTTCCAGGGAAAACCTGCCAGAACAACGCTCGCTGTTACGAGCACATCCCCGATTGGAGGGGGCCATGTCGCTGGTCTATTCTATGGAGCTGTGTAGGAGTAACCTGCTCTGCATTATTGGCTTGACTCAACTGCCTCAGTGCACACGGCGAGGGCTCCACAGCTGGATTGTGACAAATAAGCTGATGAAATCTCGGGAGGAACGTCTCCTGGATTACCTACTTTCCTAGTTTCGAGTTTGAATTCAATTATTCATATAAACGAATCAGATAGCATATGAAGCGCTGGTAACTAAGCCACCAGTGTACCACTAGTAATATTATATAAGCGCACCCAGGCAACTTATTGTTTATATTCAAATATGAAATGAAGAAGCGAATATTAATTACAAATCAAATAAACTTCAAACAAGGCATGTTTAAGAAGAAATGAAATGAAAGAGCAAGTGTAAGGCAAGAGGGGCTTACTGATAAGGAGGCCTATGTAGCGGTCCCTAGGTACCTAGGTAGGCAGGCCTAACCATAATAGCCCCAACACGCAGGTGCCTTCACTCAACTGACTACCCTAAGTATGTAGCAGCCGATTTGACCTATGTAATTACTTGAGTTCTTGATTTTGAAGGCATACCGTTGAACTAATTCTTGCTTCATGGCTACCTCGTGCGCAACGATCGATCCCACTGGCAGCAGAAGGACTGGTGGATCAAGGATATTATATATATGTAACCCCTGTGCCAGAACCGGACTCTTTTCACTCCAAACTTTGGCCAAGACTGGGGAAATGCGCCGGTTTAGCTTCAAGGAACAGAACAGCACAGGATTCGAAGTCCTCAAGGAGCGTCTATGGTCGCCCTTCCTCTGCCAAGCTTCCCTGAATCTGGATCAGCAGAGTCCAATGTGACTGTGCTAGATTGACGATGGGGTGGATTTAAAGCGACTCGAGCAGAGTTTGGTTGACAGGCGCTTGGCCTATGTATAACCGACTCTCCAAAGCCTTTATATAATTAAAATTACGATTTAGCTTTATAAAAAGTAAAAATAAAGTATTTATAAATATGTGGGAATAGCAGCCTGGCGCCTTCCGGCGCCTGGGTGCTAA